>OY740777.1:34394559-34412059 GCA_963513935.1 Aphrophora alni
CTCCCAGGAAGCTCTTACTCGCCAAGTCCGTCTGGCTATCTTTCAAAAATTATTCTCCCAGGAAGCTCTTACTCGCCAAGTCTGGCTATCTTCATGAATTATTCTCTCAGGAAGCTCTTACTCGCCAAGTCCGTCTGGCTATCTTTCACAAATTATTCACCCAGGAAGCTCTTACTCGCCAAGTCTGGCTATCTTCAAGAATTATTCTCCCAGGAAGCTCTTACTCGCCAAGTCCGTCTGGCTATCTTTCACAAATTATTCACCCAGGAAGCTCTTACTCGCCAAGTCTGGCTATCTTCAAGAATTATTCTCCCAGAAAGCTCTTACTCGCCAAGTCCGTCTGGCTATCTTTCACAAATTATTCACCCAGGAAGCTCTTACTCGCCAAGTCCGTCTGGCTATCTTTCAAAAATTATTCACCCAGGAAGCTCTTACTCGCCAAGTCTGGCTATCTTCATGAATTATTCTCTCAGGAAGCTCTTACTCACCAAGTCTGGCTATCTTCAAGAATTATTCTCCCAGGAAGCTCTTACTCACCAAGTCCGTCTGGCAATCTTTTACAAATTATTCACCCAGGAAGCTCTTACTCGCCAAGTCTGGCTATCTTCAAGAATTGTTCTCCCAGGAAGCTCTTACTCACCAAGCCTGGCTATCTTCAAGAATTATTCTCCCAGGAAGCTCTTACTCACCAAGTCCGTCTGGCAATCTTTTACAAATTATTCACCCAGGAAGCTCTTACTCGCCAAGTCTGGCTATCTTCAAGAATTGTTCTCCCAGGAAGCTCTTACTCACCAAGCCTGGCTATCTTCAAGAATTATTCTCCCAGGAAGCTCTTACTCGCCAAGTCCGTCTGGCTATCTTTCACAAATTATTCACCCAGGAAGCTCTTACTCGCCAAGTCTGGCTATCTTCAAGAATTGTTCTCCCAGGAAGCTCTTACTCACCAAGTCTGGCTATCTTCAAGAATTATTCTCCCAGGAAGCTCTTACTCGCCAAGTCCGTCTGACTATCTTTCAAAAATTATTCACCCAGGAAGCTCTTAATCGCCAAGTCTGGCTATCTTCATGAATTATTCTCTCAGGAAGCTCTTACTCACCAAGTCTGGCTATCTTCAAGAATTATTCTCCCAGGAAGCTCTTACTCACCAAGTCCGTCTGGCAATCTTTTACAAATTATTCACCCAGGAAGCTCTTACTCGCCAAGTCTGGCTATCTTCAAGAATTGTTCTCCCAGGAAGCTCTTACTCACCAAGCCTGGCTATCTTCAAGAATTATTCTCCCAGGAAGCTCTTACTCACCAAGTCCGTCTGGCAATCTTTTACAAATTATTCACCCAGGAAGCTCTTACTCGCCAAGTCTGGCTATCTTCAAGAATTGTTCTCCCAGGAAGCTCTTACTCACCAAGCCTGGCTATCTTCAAGAATTATTCTCCCAGGAAGCTCTTACTCGCCAAGTCCGTCTGGCTATCTTTCACAAATTATTCACCCAGGAAGCTCTTACTCGCCAAGTCTGGCTATCTTCATGCATTATTCTCCCAGGAAGCTCTTACTCTCCAAGTCTGGCTATCTTCAAGAATTATTCTCCCAGGAAGCTCTTACTCGACAAGTCCGTCTGGCTATCTTTCAAAAATTATTCACCCAGGAAGCTCTTACTCGCCAAGTCTGGCTATCTTCATGCATTATTCTCCCAGGAAGCTCTTACTCTCCAAGTCTGGCTATCTTCAAGAATTATTCTCCCAGGAAGCTCTTACTCGACAAGTCCGTCTGGCTATCTTTCAAAAATTATTCTCCCAGGAAGCTCTTACTCGCCAAGTCTGGCTATCTTCAAGAATTATTCTCCCAGGAAGCTCTTACTCGACAAGTCCGTCTGGCTATCTTTCACAAATTATTCACCCAGGAAGCTCTTACTCGCCAAGTCTGGCTATCTTCAAGAATTGTTCTCCCAGGAAGCTCTAACTCGCCATGTCCAGCTGACTATCTTCAAGAATTCCTCCAGCACCTCCACTTGATAATCTTGGCCCACTGGCCACGTTTCTTCCCACCCAAGGGTATATCATTGTAGCATCAATGACATTTGTCTTGCTATTATTTTTTCCTCTGGATTATTTTTCCACCTGTTACACGAGATATTTTCAAAGAGAATTTTGTGTGTATACTAACAAATATGCTCTCGAAAACGTTTTTTTAAACCTAGTCTGACCCCCAAATCTAGTATCAATAAATGGAAAGACCTAATTACACCTGAACTAAAGTCTTTTATAGGACATGCATTCTGTTTCACACTGGAACCGTAAAACTAAACAGAATTCAGGACTACTGTTGAATAGATTACCCTGCCAACCTGAAATGCGTCAGTAGTTTTATGAATAGATATAGAATCAATCATGCGCTGTCTACATTTTTGTAATATAAACGAAAACACAGGTATAAGTGAATGGGCCACCCATAAAGTTATTATTGTTGTAGACTATTTCAATAACAAAATGAGTCATATGAGTTATCTCTATATGATGTCATGGTGCTTTGGAGGGGATGCCTACGCTTCCGACGGTATATAAAGGGGAAAAGGCATAGATATTTTAGATACGGCTTAAAGCTCTATACACTGACAGAACACCAGTGTATAAATATTTGGAACAATTTTTGGTACCACACGTCTATACTATTAACTATTCTTGCACCATTGATTATGAAGTTATCTGAAAATAATATGTTTACATTTGTAAAAAGTTAACATAAAATAAGTTGTCTTTAATTTTGGAATATTCTGTATTAGTGACAGTAATTTCGTAACACCCTGTGAATAATACTTGTAGTAAAGGGTTTCCCGCACCGTTTCGTATGTCTACCTACATCATCTGGCAAGTTTAAACAACTTAAGATGCAAATACTTATAACCAAACTTTGTGGATGTGGTAGTTGGGAAATGTATACAGTCATGCACCCTTATTGCCTAACTTACCCCGTCATTAAAAGTTGACGACAAATAATCCTAAAGATCCAAATCTTGTTGTTTAAAGGCAAATACACCTTTCGATCATCATCGCCTTATAAGATCAAGTTGATGGGTCACTGTGGTACTTACCCAGCCCGAATTTAAAATGTAATACAAATCCTCTAAATGTAATACTCAAAAGTTGGTTTCTTGGGCCTTGACAGGAAATGTTAAAATGTTTGGTAAGGGTCTTACGTAATAGGAGAAGTATGACTAACATTATCACTTTTAATTTTATCACATTCGTTAAGTATCACATTAATTTGTGAAGTATTAAGTAATTGTGACATTGATACTTTCTCCAGACCGTCTAAACCCTAGCAGGCCTCGCAGTTGTGTATGTATTAAGGCTCTGCTCCACCTCCGCCATATTGAATTCATCTCCCATAAGAATAATGCGACACTTGAGCAGTTGTACTGATGTCAAATTTCATTTCAGAATTATCGTTAAAAAATCATTTTAAAGATCACGTGAACGCGGATGTTTCCCTTTTTTAAAATTTTGGATATAATCATTAGTGGTTGAACAAATGGAGGGGACATTTGTAAATCGATTTTCTATTTTGCTATTTTTTGTGAGTCAGTGACAAAAAAAAAATTCGAAAAATTAAAAAAAGGAAAACACTCAGTGATTTATTATCTATTAAAATAAATAATGCCGAAGTGTCTAACTTAAATAGTAGGGCAGATACAATGGATTATATGAAAAACGTAAACATGCGTACAAGGCTGCCCTCGCGTGGTTTGAAAGAGAACTACTCAGACGCGGAGGAATATAGATTTTACCACTGATAAGCTTGTTTTTTTAATGTTTCATAATATTACTAAAACTAACAACACGTTAATTCTTAAAATATTTCGTAGTATTTTACATAATGCCAAATATAACCATTAATGTACCGGTAAACTATTTTTTCTAAGCATTTATAATTAATTTATTTGTTTACATTATTACTCACTTTAATCAAAATTACTAGCCAATTCGACATTGCAATTATTAATTCATTTCATTGTGTGACGAATAATATTCATTGCATATACATTTGTTTAGCTACTGCGATTTCCTTTACGGTAATGAATACAGAACAAATTTGGACTTTTGTATTCATTGCTTGTAAAACTCCTACACCAGAGACTATGAAATGTCAACTGATCCTACCGCCATTTTTTGAGGGTTTGTACGACTTTGTGAATAGTTGGACAAGTTCGTTTTTCAAAAAAGTTAGTTGTATTTTAAAAGATTCTAAAGTAAAAGAAAATACTATGTACATTTTTTTAGTTTAATACGTTTTTAGTACTTTCTATATAAAAATGTATGTCTTATGTTATAAATATCTCTAATTTGCCATTATATTGCAGAAATTGTATTGTGATAAGAGGGATAGTACCAACACGATTCTGTACTAGCAGTCTTTTATAGTTTATTATGTGTAGAAACTAAGTATTGAATTTTTCAATAATTACAATTACATTTTCTTTATTGCTGTTTGTTTCGAAAACAATGATGAGTAAGAACTCAAAAAGCAAACAAATCACGGATCGTCGAATCTTCAAGTGTGAATGGTTTTAAAATCTTTTGGTTTGATGACGCGAAATAATGGTAAAAAGGGGGAAAAATCAGTCAGCTGTATTGATAATGCTGTGGAGAGTAATATAAAACTACAAGTAATTTTTCTATTGGTAATGGTATGTCAGCAACTCCTGACGGCCTGATTGATGATGGGATAGTGAAAGTTAAATGTTTATAATCTGGCAGAGATTTGACTCCAGAAGAAATAATAAGTCATAAGAAAGGAATTGTTGGTAGTTTGTGGTAGCAAATGAGTGACGCCTCTTTATTTATTTAAAAGAAACATAACTATTACAGTACTATCAACAAATTCAAGGGCAACTCCATTTGTACAGAAAAACAGTTAGTATTGTGGACAAAGCACGGAATGAAGATAAAGAGAATTTTAAAAATGACGAGTATCGGAAAACAAAAATGGTCGAAAAGTTATCAAAATTCTAAGAAGCTCCAACCCCAGAGCAGTGGTCTAGTGTAGATAGGATATGTTTAAACTAAGCAAATGTGAAGGTCAAAGCACAGAATACGTAGTGATTTGAAAATATAAACAAATAGAACTTTCAAGATAGGATGTCAACTGATAAGAGCAGCAGAGATTTCCACGCATGCGTAGTAGTAGTCTTGCCTAATAGTCTCAATTCGGTTATTCCATTTTACTCTTGCAGAGCCTAAAGAAGTTTCCACTCGCTTCGCTTGTGTCAGTGACTTGACCCTGCTGCATGTCGTAACTACGAATATCATAATTTTGGGGGAAGTCTAGGTTCAAAATTACATGTTTTACAAAAACATAGTTGTGTGGTTGGTACCATTAGATGCAGAATTGAAGTCTGCAAATTTTTATCTAATTTAGTGTTATAAGTTGAATAAAATTTATATGGCCACCATTTTGACAATTACAATTCGGTTTTTCTGAGTTTAAACATACCTATATACAAATTTATTAAATTTCAGCGTTTTATTTTATTTTCTATTGCTTTTTGACTTAAATTATTGTTTATTAATTTAATTATTCTGTCTATAAAATTAAAATTAACCTGTTCTTTTATACGTTGTATATGATTAACTTTTAAAAGAATAATATTTTTAGGTGAACTAACCTTTCGAATGATTCAAAATGTATTACATAAAGCCCTTATAGCATCAAAAATAATGGTTTACATTGTCTTATTTCAATTTTTTTAAACATATTTTTTATCAGTTTATTGTCCTCTTTTTGGTAACATAACCCAAAAATCTCTTTTTGCTAGCATAACCCAAAAATCTCTTTTTCCTAGCATAACCAAAAACCTCTTTTTTCTAACATAAACCAAAAATCTCTTTTTGCTAGCATAACCCAAAAATCTCTTTTTGCTAACAACGCAAAAATCTCTTTTCTAACAACGCAAATGTCTCTTTTTTCTAACATAACCCAAAAATCTCTTTTTGCTAACAAGACAAAAATCTCTTTTCTAACAACCCAAAAACCTCTTTTTTTCTAGCATAACCCAAAAATATCTTTTTTTCTGACATGACCCAAAAATCTCTTTTTCTAGCATAACCCAAAAATCTCTTTTTTCTAGCATATCCCAAAATCTCTTTTTTCTAGCATAACCCAAAAATCTCTTTTTGCTAACAACGCAAAAATCTCTTTTCTAACAACGCAAAAATCTCTTTTTGTTAGCATAACCCAAAAAATCTCTTTTTCCTAGCATAACCAAAAACCTCTTTTTTCTAACATAACCCAAAAATCTCTTTTTGCTAACAACGCAAAAATCTCTTTTCCAACAACCCAAAAACCTTTTTTTTCCTAGCATAACCCCAAAATATCTTTTTTTCTAGCATAACCCAAAAATCTCTTTTTGCTAGCATAACCCAAAAACCTCTTTTTTTCTAGCATAACCCAAAAATATCTTTTTTTCTAACATAACCCAAAAATCTCTTTTTGCTAGCATAACCCAAAAACCTCTTTTTTTCTAGCATACCCAAAAATCTCTTTTTGAACAACTCAAAAAATCTCTTTTTGCTAACACAACCCAAAAATCTCTTTTTGTTAACATAAAATCTCGCTAATATCATTTGATATTTTAATTAAAACCCCCACAAGCAGTGAGTCAGCGGCTCGGCCTGCTAACAATTAGAGCGAAGTTGCCGATGTTAATTCCACTTAGCAGAACAAAACTAAATGCAAAGTCACGGCGGAGACAGTGTAAATGCAGAATCATGATTTCACATTCTGACATAATTTCAAATATTTAAGTTGTAGTATAATAGAAACAAGTATCCTATTGATATTCAGAATAAATAAATAAAATTTTAGTAGTTTTTTGTTCGTATCTCTTTTATTGTTCAACTTATAACACGCTAAATTAGTTAAAAATTTGCAGATTTGATTTCTGCATGTAATGTTACCTACCCCCACCTTTTAAAATGACAAATAGAGTTATTTTCAAACCCTGCCCACACAAAAAATTGTTTTTAATTGAAATTCGCTTAGTTACGAGGGCCGCGCCATTGAAACTAGCGTAGCGAGTGGAGGCTCCTCCATAAATGTACAGATGCTCGTCAGAGTTGAGATACTGACGTGAGCGAATCGAGTGGAGAGACTTTTAAATATTTAGACAACTAAGAGGCCAGTTAGGACCTAGCCGATGTCAGAAAATAGTGATTTACACAAACCTGTCTAACAATTGTTTTAAAACAAACTTACAGAGTAACAAGCTTTGATCTACCAATACAATTTAACATTTCCTACAAGGCTCAAGAAACCAACTTTTGGGCGTTACATTTGGAGGATCTGATTCAATTACATTGAGTGATAGAACGGGGCAAGTACCATGAAGGTGTTATTGACTTGTTATTTACATACGGTTACACATATACTAAATACATTTGTTCCTTGAGATTTTCTCTAAGACTTAACATATCTTTCATAAACAGTAATTGTGTAATTTTCGTTCCAATGATTTGAGCCACCTGCCACTGAAACCCACCAGTGGTGGAGGTAAATGATTTTTTTTTTTTTTTTTTTTTTTTAATTAAGGTAGACACCATCCATATACAACATATATTAATTATCTAAGTCTTCGAAATAAATGATCGACACTTTTGAAAATTACAACCATCAAAATAAAACGCAAATGGCTATGAGGAAGTCAAACATTTTCAAGTAAGACAGGACGCAGTGAGCACAGATGTTGGTGAAAATCAGGAATTACTTCGGCCTGTAAAGGTAAGCATAAAAGAAGATAGTGTGCTCATACAGAACGCTAATTCAGAAAATCGAATTCAAAATGATATCGATGACAAATAAAGAAATTATTGACAAAAATAATATTGAAAAATATAATTTCGAGGAGTGACATCTTCGAAAATTTTATATTTGTGTAGTTTAAAATAAGGTTTCTTGCTTTGTTTCCGTCAAGTGGCCTCTTTTTTGTGTTAGTGACGCGTTTCGGGACATTTATCCCATCTTCAGACACAACAAAAATAAATTACTCAACCGAGGACGTCAAACACTAAAATTATTTACACAAAACACATATCACATTACAAGGTAAGAAACTTTATTTTAACCCATAGTGACGTGGATACTGAAAATGAATTCATTATGTGTGTAGTTGCCAGATCTACCAGGAGGCTTCTTCACAATATGTACAGCTTCCAGAACTGTCAAGGCCGAGACACTGACACAAACGAAGCGAATAGTAATACTTTTCTATATTACTAGAACCTAACATCAAGAAAGTAGTGAAATACACAGTTACGAGATTCAGAAAACCTGTGCAACTGTTTACACACCTAACCTAACCTAACCACGAAGTCCGTTAGAACCTAACATCAAGAAAGTAGTGATATACACAGTTACGAGATTCAGAAAACCTGTATAACTGTTTACACACCTAACCTAACCTAACCACGAAGTCCGTTAGAACCTAACATCAAGAAAGTAGTGATATATACAGTTATAAGGTTCAGAAAATCTGTATAACTGTTTACACACCTAACCTAACCTAACCACGAAGTCCGTTAGAACCTAACATCAAGAAAGTAGTGATATACACAGTTATAAGGTTCAGAAAATCTGTATAACTGTTTACACACCTAACCTAACCTAACCACGAAGTCCGTTAGAACCTAACATCAAGAAAGTAGTGATATACACAGTTACGAGGTTCAGAAAATCTGTATAACTGTTTACACACCTAACCTAACCTAACCACGAAGTCCGTTAGAACCTAACATCAAGAAAGTAGTGATATACACAGTTATAAGGTTCAGAAAATCTGTATAACTGTTTACACACCTAACCTAACCTAACCACGAAGTCCGTTAGAACCTAACATCAAGAAAGTAGTGATATACACAGTTACGAGGTTCAGAAAACCTGTGCAACTGTTTACACACCTAACCTAACCTAACCACGAAGTCCGTTAGAGCCTAACATCAAGAAAGTAGTGATATACACAGTTACGAGGTTCAGAAAATCTGTATAACTGTTTACACACCTAACCTAACCTAACCACGAAGTCCGTTAGAACCTAACATCAAGAAAGTAGTGATATACACAGTTACGAGGTTCAGAAAATCTGTATAACTGTTTACACACCTAACCTAACCTAACCACGAAGTCCGTTAGAACCTAACATCAAGAAAGTAGTGATATACACAGTTATAAGGTTCAGAAAATCTGTATAACTGTTTACACACCTAACCTAACCTAACCACGAAGTCCGTTAGAACCTAACATCAAGAAAGTAGTGATATACACAGTTACGAGATTCAGAAAACCTGTGCAACTGTTTACACACCTAACCTAACCTAACCACGAAGTCCGTTAGAGCCTAACATCAAGAAAGTAGTGAAATACACAGTTACGAGATTCAGAAAACCTGTATAACTGTTTACACACCTAACCTAACCTAACCACGAAGTCCGTTAGAACCTAACATCAAGAAAGTAGTGATATACACAGTTATAAGGTTCAGAAAATCTGTATAACTGTTTACACACCTAACCTAACCTAACCACGAAGTCCGTTAGAACCTAACATCAAGAAAGTAGTGATATACACAGTTATAAGGTTCAGAAAATCTGTATAACTGTTTACACACCTAACCTAACCTAACCACGAAGTCCGTTAGAACCTAACATCAAGAAAGTAGTGATATACACAGTTACGAGGTTCAGAAAATCTGTATAACTGTTTACACACCTAACCTAACCTAACCACGAAGTCCGTTAGAACCTAACATCAAGAAAGTAGTGATATACACAGTTATAAGGTTCAGAAAATGTGTATAACTGTTTACACACCTAACCTAACCTAACCACGAAGTCCGTTAGAACCTAACATCAAGAAAGTAGTGATAATCACAGTTACGAGGTTCAGAAAATCTGTATAACTGTTTACACACCTAACCTAACCTAACCACGAAGTCCGTTAGAACCTAACATCAAGAAAGTAGTGATATACACAGTTACGAGGTTCAGAAAATCTGTATAACTGTTTACACACCTAACCTAACCTAACCACGAAGTCCGTTAGAACCTAACATCAAGAAAGTAGTGATATACACAGTTATAAGGTTCAGAAAATCTGTATAACTGTTTACACACCTAACCTAACCTAACCACGAAGTCCGTTAGAACCTAACATCAAGAAAGTAGTGATATACACAGTTATAAGGTTCAGAAAATCTGTATAACTGTTTACACACCTAACCTAACCTAACCACGAAGTCCGTTAGAACCTAACATCAAGAAAGTAGTGATATACACAGTTATAGGGTTCAGAAAATCTGTATAACTGTTTACACACCTAACCTAACCTAACATCAAGAAAGTAGTGATATACACAGTTACGAGGTTCAGAAAACCTGTATAACTGTTTACAAACCTAACCTAACCTAACCACGAAGTACGTTAGAGCCCAACATCAAGAAAGTAGTGATATACACAGTTACGAGGTTCAGAAAACCTGTATAACTGTTTACAAACCTAACCTAACCTAACCACGAAGTACGTTAGAGCCCAACATCAAGAAAGTAGTGATATACACAGTTACGAGGTTCAGAAAACCTGTATAACTGTTTACACACCTAACCTAACCTAACCACGAAGTACGTTAGAGCCCAACATCAAGAAAGTAGTGATATACACAGTTACGACGTTCAGAAAACCTGTATAACTGTTTACAAACCTAACCTAACCTAACCACGAAGTACGTTAGAGCCTAACATCAAGAAAGTAGTGATATACACAGTTACGAGGTTCAGAAAACCTGTGTAACTGTTTACAAACCTAACCTAACCTAACATCAAGAAAGTAGTGATATACACAGTTACGAGGTTCAGAAAACCTGTATAACTGTTTACAAACCTAACCTAACCTAACCACGAAGTACGTTAGAGCCCAACATCAAGAAAGTAGTGATATACACAGTTACGAGGTTCAGAAAACCTGTATAACTGTTTACAAACCTAACCTAACCTAACCACGAAGTACTTTAGAGCCCAACATCAAGAAAGTAGTGATATACACAGTTACGAGGTTCAGAAAACCTGTATAACTGTTTACACACCTAACCTAACCTAACCACGAAGTACGTTAGAGCCCAACATCAAGAAAGTAGTGATATACACAGTTACGAGGTTCAGAAAACCTGTATAACTGTTTACAAACCTAACCTAACCTAAAAACGAAGTACGTTAGAGCCTAACATCAAGAAAGTAGTGATATACACAGTTACGAGGTTCAGAAAACCTGTGTAACTGTTTACAAACCTAACCTAACCTAACATCAAGAAAGTAGTGATATACACAGTTACGAGGTTCAGAAAACCTGTATAACTGTTTACAAACCTAACCTAACCTAACCACGAAGTACGTTAGAGCCCAACATCAAGAAAGTAGTGATATACACAGTTACGAGGTTCAGAAAACCTGTATAACTGTTTACAAACCTAACCTAACCTAACCACGAAGTACGTTAGAGCCCAACATCAAGAAAGTAGTGATATACACAGTTACGAGGTTCAGAAAACCTGTATAACTGTTTACAAACCTAACCTAACCTAACCACGAAGTACGTTAGAGCCCAACATCAAGAAAGTAGTGATATACACAGTTACGAGGTTCAGAAAACCTGTATAACTGTTTAAACACCTAACCTAACCTAACCACGAAGTACGTTAGAGCCCAACATCAAGAAAGTAGTGATATACACAGTTACGAGGTTCAGAAAACCTGTATAACTGTTTACAAACCTAACCTAACCTAACCACGAAGTACGTTAGAGCCTAACATCAAGAAAGTAGTGATATACACAGTTACGAGGTTCAGAAAACCTGTGTAACTGTTTACAAACCTAACCTAACCTAACATCAAGAAAGTAGTGATATACACAGTTACGAGGTTCAGAAAACCTGTATAACTGTTTACAAACCTAACCTAACCTAACCACGAAGTACGTTAGAGCCCAACATCAAGAAAGTAGTGATATACACAGTTACGAGGTTCAGAAAACCTGTATAACTGTTTACAAACCTAACCTAACCTAACCACGAAGTACGTTAGAGCCCAACATCAAGAAAGTAGTGATATACACAGTTACGAGGTTCAGAAAACCTGTATAACTGTTTACACACCTAACCTAACCTAACCACGAAGTACGTTAAAGCCCAACATCAAGAAAGTAGTGATATACACAGTTACGAGGTTCAGAAAACCTGTATAACTGTTTACAAACCTAACCTAACCTAACCACGAAGTACGTTAGAGCCTAACATCAAGAAAGTAGTGATATACACAGTTACGAGGTTCAGAAAACCTGTGTAACTGTTTACAAACCTAACCTAACCTAACATCAAGAAAGTAGTGATATACACAGTTACGAGGTTCAGAAAACCTGTATAACTGTTTACAAACCTAACCTAACCTAACCACGAAGTACGTTAGAGCCCAACATCAAGAAAGTAGTGATATACACAGTTACGAGGTTCAGAAAACCTGTATAACTGTTTACAAACCTAACCTAACCTAACCACGAAGTACGTTAGAGCCCAACATCAAGAAAGTAGTGATATACACAGTTACGAGGTTCAGAAAACCTGTATAACTGTTTACACACCTAACCTAACCTAACCACGAAGTACGTTAGAGCCCAACATCAAGAAAGTAGTGATATACACAGTTACGAGGTTCAGAAAACCTGTATAACTGTTTACAAACCTAACCTAACCTAACCACGAAGTACGTTAGAGCCTAACATCAAGAAAGTAGTGATATACACAGTTACGAGGTTCAGAAAACCTGTGTAACTGTTTACAAACCTAACCTAACCTAACATCAAGAAAGTAGTGATATACACAGTTACGAGGTTCAGAAAACCTGTGCAACTGTTTACAAACCTAACCTAACCTAACCACGAAGTACGTTAGAACCGAACATCAAGAAAGTAGTGATATACACAGTTATAAGGTTCAGAAAATCTGTATAACTGTTTACAAACCTAACCTAACCTAACATCAAGAAAGAAGTGATATACACAGTTACGAGGTTCAGAAAACCTGTGCAACTGTTTACAAACCTAACCTAACCTAACCACGAAGTACGTTAGTACCGAACATCAAGAAAGTAGTGAAATACACAGTTACGAGATTCAGAAAACCTGTGCAACTGTTTACACACCTAACCTAACCTAACCACGAAGTCCGTTAGAACCTAACATCAAGAAAGTAGTGATATACACAGTTATAAGGTTCAGAAAATCTGTATAACTGTTTACAAACCTAACCTAACCTAACATCAAGAAAGTAGTGATATACACAGTTATAAGGTTCAGAAAATCTGTATAACTGTTTACACACCTAACCTAACCTAACCACGAAGTCCGTTAGAACCTAACATCAAGAAAGTAGTGATATACACAGTTATAAGGTTCAGAAAATCTGTATAACTGTTTACAAACCTAACCTAACCTAACATCAAGAAAGTAGTGATATACACAGTTATAAGGTTCAGAAAATCTGTATAACTGTTTACACACCTAACCTAACCTAACCACGAAGTCCGTTAGAACCTAACATCAAGAAAGTAGTGATATACACAGTTACGAGGTTCAGAAAACCTGTGCAACTGTTTACAAACCTAACCTAACCTAACCTAACCACGAAGTACGTTAGAACCGAACATCAAGAAAGTAGTTAAATACACAGTTACGAGATTCAGAAAACCTGTGCAACTGTTTACACACCTAACCTAACCTAACCACGAAGTCCGTTAGAACCTAACATCAAGAAAGTAGTGATATACACAGTTATAAGGTTCAGAAAATCTGTATAACTGTTTACACACCTAACCTAACCTAACCACGAAGTACGTTAGAGCCTAACATCAAGAAAGTACTGATATACACAGTTACGAGGTTCAGAAAACCTGTGCAACTGTTTACAAACCTAACCAAACGTAACCTAACCACGAAGTACGTTAGAACCTAACATCAAGAAAGTAGTGATATACACAGTTACGAGGTTCAGAAAACCTGTGCAACTGTTTACAAACCTAACCTAACCTAACCACGAAGTCCGTTAGAACCTAACATCAAGAAAGTAGTGATATACACAGTTACGAGGTTCAGAAAACCTGTGCAACTGTTTACAAACCTAACCTAACCTAACCACGAAGTACGTTAGAACCGAACATCAAGAAAGTAGTGATATACACAGTTACGAGGTTCAGAAAACCTGTGCAACTGTTTACAAACCTAACCTAACCTAACCACGAAGTCCGTTAGAACCTAACATCAAGAAAGTAGTGATATACACAGTTACGAGGTTCAGAAAACCTGTGCAACTGTTTACAAACCTAACCTAACCTAACCACGAAGTACGTTAGAACCGAACATCAAGAAAGTAGTGATATACACAGTTATAAGGTTCAGAAAATCTGTATAACTGTTTACAAACCTAACCTAACCTAACATCAAGAAAGTAGTGATATACACAGTTACGAGGTTCAGAAAACCTGTGCAACTGTTTACAAACCTAACCTAACCTAACCACGAAGTCCGTTAGAACCTAACATCAAGAAAGTAGTGATATACACAGTTACGAGGTTCAGAAAACCTGTGCAACTGTTTACAAACCTAACCTAACCTAACCACGAAGTACGTTAGAACCGAACATCAAGAAAGTAGTGATATACACAGTTACGAGGTTCAGAAAACCTGTGCAACTGTTTACAAACCTAACCTAACCTAACCACGAAGTCCGTTAGAACCTAACATCAAGAAAGTAGTGATATACACAGTTACGAGGTTCAGAAAACCTGTGCAACTGTTTACAAACCTAACCTAACCTAACCACGAAGTACGTTAGAACCGAACATCAAGAAAGTAGTGATATACACAGTTATAAGGTTCAGAAAATCTGTATAACTGTTTACAAACCTAACCTAACCTAACATCAAGAAAGTAGTGATATACACAGTTACGAGGTTCAGAAAACCTGTGCAACTGTTTACAAACCTAACCTAACCTAACCACGAAGTACGTTAGAACCGAACATCAAGAAAGTAGTGAAATACACAGTTACGAGATTCAGAAAACCTGTATAACTGTTTACACACCTAACCTAACCTAACCACGAAGTCCGTTAGAACCTAACATCAAGAAAGTAGTGATATACACAGTTACGAGGTTCAGAAAACCTGTGCAACTGTTTACACACCTAACCTAACCTAACCACGAAGTCCGTTAGAACCTAACATCAAGAAAGTAGTGATATACACAGTTACGAGATTCAGATAACCTGTGCAACTGTTTACACACCTAACCTAACCTAACCACGAAGTCCGTTAGAACCTAACATCAAGAAAGTAGTGATATACACAGTTATAAGGTTCAGAAAATCTGTATAACTGTTTACAAACCTAACCTAACCTAACATCAAGAAAGTAGTGATATACACAGTTATAAGGTTCAGAAAATCTGTATAACTGTTTACACACCTAACCTAACCTAACCACGAAGTCCGTTAGAACCTAACATTAAGAAAGTAGTGATATACACAGTTACGAGGTTCAGAAAACCTGTGCAACTGTTTACAAACCTAATCTAACCTAACCTAACCACGAAGTCCGTTAGAACCGAACATCAAGAAAGTAGTGATATACACAGTTACGAGATTCAGAAAACCTGTGCAACTGTTTACACACCTAACCTAACCTAACCACGAAGTCCGTTAGAACCTAACATCAAGAAAGTAGTGATATACACAGTTATAAGGTTCAGAAAATCTGTATAACTGTTTACAAACCTAACCTAACCTAACATCAAGAAAGTAGTGATATACACAGTTATAAGGTTCAGAAAATCTGTATAACTGTTTACACACCTAACCTAACCTAACCACGAAGTCCGTTCGAACCTAACATCAAGAAAGTAGTGATATACACAGTTACGAGGTTCAGAAAACCTGTGCAACTGTTTACAAACCTAACCTAACCTAACCTAACCACGAAGTACGTTAGAACCGAACATCAAGAAAGTAGTTAAATACACAGTTACGAGATTCAGAAAACCTGTGCAACTGTTTACACACCTAACCTAACCTAACCACGAAGTCCGTTAGAACCTAACATCAAGAAAGTAGTGATATACACAGTTATAAGGTTCAGAAAATCTGTATAACTGTTTACACACCTAACCTAACCTAACCACGAAGTACGTTAGAGCCTAACATCAAGAAAGTAGTGATATACACAGTTACGAGGTTCAGAAAACCTGTGCAACTGTTTACAAACCTAACCAAACCTAACCTAACCACGAAGTACGTTAGAACCTAACATCAAGAAAGTAGTGATATACACAGTTACGAGGTTCAGAAAACCTGTGCAACTGTTTACAAACCTAACCTAACCTAACCTAACCACGAAGTACGTTAGAACCAAACATCAAGAAAGTAGTTAAATACACAGTTACGAGATTCAGAAAACCTGTGCAACTGTTTACACACCTAACCTAACCTAACAACGAAGTCCGTTAGAACCTAACATCAAGAAAGTAGTGATATACACAGTTATAAGGTTCAGAAAATCTGTGTAACTGTTTACACACCTAACCTAACCTAACCACGAAGTACGTTAGAACCTAACATCAAGAAAGTAGTGATATACACAGTTACGAGGTTCAGAAAACCTGTGCAACTGTTTACAAACCTAACCTAACCTAACCTAACCCAACCACGAAGTACGTTAGAGCCTAACATCAAGAAAGTAGTGATATACACAGTTACGAGGTTCAGAAAACCTGTGTAACTGTTTACAAACCTAACCTAACCTAACCTAACCTCAAGAAAGTAGTGATATACACAGTTACGAGGTTCAGAAAACCTGTGTAACTGTTTACAAACCTAACCTAACCTAACATCAAGAAAGTAGTGATATACACAGTTACGAGGTTCAGAAAACCTGTGTAACTGTTTACAAACCTAACCTAACCTAACCTAACCTCAAGAAAGTAGTGATATACACAGTTACGAGGTTCAGAAAACCTGTGTAACTGTTTACAAACCTAACCTAACCTAACATCAAGAAAGTAGTGATATACACAGTTACGAGGTTCAGAAAACCTGTGTAACTGTTTACAAACCTAACCTAACCTAACCTAACCTCAAGAAAGTAGTGATATACACAGTTACGAGGTTCAGAAAACCTGTGTAACTGTTTACAAACCTAACCTAACCTAACCTAACCTCAAGAAAGTAGTGATATACACAGTTACGAGGTTCAGAAAACCTGTGTAACTGTTTACAAACCTAACCTAACCTAACCACGAAGTACGTTAGAACCGAACATCAAGAAAGTAGTGATATACACAGTTACGAGGTTCAGAAAACCTGTGCAACTGTTTACAAACCTAACCTAACCTAACCTAACCCAACCACGAAGTACGTTAGAGCCTA
>OY740777.1:34422059-34427059 GCA_963513935.1 Aphrophora alni
AAGAAAGTAGTGATATACACAGTTACGAGGTTCAGAAAACCTGTATAACTGTTTACAAACCTAACCTAACCACGAAGTTCGTTAGAGCCTAACATCAAGAAAGTAGTAATATACACAGTTACGAGGTTCAGAAAACCTGTATAACTGTTTACAAACCTAACCTAACCACGAAGTTCGTTAGAGCCTAACATCAAGAAAGTAGTGATATACACAGTTACGAGGTTCAGAAAACCTGTATAACTGTTTACAAACCTAACCTAACCTAACCACGAAGTTCGTTAGAGCCTAACATCAAGAAAGTAGTGATATACACAGTTACGAGGTTCAGAAAACCTGTATAACTGTTTACAAACCTAACCTAACCACGAAGTTCGTTAGAGCCTAACATCAAGAAAGTAGTGATATACACAGTTACGAGGTTCAGAAAACCTGTATAACTGTTTACAAACCTAACCTAACCACGAAGTTCGTTAGAGCCTAACATCAAGAAAGTAGTAATATACACAGTTACGAGGTTCAGAAAACCTGTATAACTGTTTACAAACCTAACCTAACCACGAAGTTCGTTAGAGCCTAACATCAAGAAAGTAGTAATATACACAGTTACGAGGTTCAGAAAACCTGTATAACTGTTTACAAACCTAACCTAACCACGAAGTTCGTTAGAGCCTAACATCAAGAAAGTAGTAATATACACAGTTACGAGGTTCAGAAAACCTGTATAACTGTTTACAAACCTAACCTAACCACGAAGTTCGTTAGAGCCTAACATCAAGAAAGTAGTAATATAAACAGTTACGAGGTTCAGAAAACCTGTATAACTGTTTACAAACCTAACCTAACCACGAAGTTCGTTAGAGCCTAACATCAAGAAAGTAGTAATATACACAGTTACGAGGTTCAGAAAACCTGTATAACTGTTTACAAACCTAACCTAACCACGAAGTTCGTTAGAGCCTAACATCAAGAAAGTAGTGATATACACAGTTACGAGGTTCAGAAAACCTGTATAACTGTTTACAAACCTAACCTAACCACGAAGTTCGTTAGAGCCTAACATCAAGAAAGTAGTAATATACACAGTTACGAGGTTCAGAAAACCTGTATAACTGTTTACAAACCTAACCTAACCACGAAGTTCGTTAGAGCCTAACATCAAGAAAGTAGTAATATAAACAGTTACGAGGTTCAGAAAACCTGTATAACTGTTTACAAACCTAACCTAACCACGAAGTTCGTTAGAGCCTAACATCAAGAAAGTAGTAATATACACAGTTACGAGGTTCAGAAAACCTGTATAACTGTTTACAAACCTAACCTAACCACGAAGTTCGTTAGAGCCTAACATCAAGAAAGTAGTGATATACACAGTTACGAGGTTCAGAAAACCTGTATAACTGTTTACAAACCTAACCTAACCACGAAGTTCGTTAGAGCCTAACATCAAGAAAGTAGTAATATACACAGTTACGAGGTTCAGAAAACCTGTATAACTGTTTACAAACCTAACCTAACCACGAAGTTCGTTAGAGCCTAACATCAAGAAAGTAGTAATATAAACAGTTACGAGGTTCAGAAAACCTGTATAACTGTTTACAAACCTAACCTAACCACGAAGTTCGTTAGAGCCTAACATCAAGAAAGTAGTAATATACACAGTTACGAGGTTCAGAAAACCTGTATAACTGTTTACAAACCTAACCTAACCACGAAGTTCGTTAGAGCCTAACATCAAGAAAGTAGTGATATACACAGTTACGAGGTTCAGAAAACCTGTATAACTGTTTACAAACCTAACCTAACCACGAAGTTCGTTAGAGCCTAACATCAAGAAAGTAGTGATATACACAGTTACGAGGTTCAGAAAACCTGTATAACTGTTTACAAACCTAACCTAACCACGAAGTTCGTTAGAGCCTAACATCAAGAAAGTAGTAATATACACAGTTACGAGGTTCAGAAAACCTGTATAACTGTTTACAAACCTAACCTAACCACGAAGTTCGTTAGAGCCTAACATCAAGAAAGTAGTAATATACACAGTTACGAGGTTCAGAAAACCTGTATAACTGTTTACAAACCTAACCTAACCACGAAGTTCGTTAGAGCCTAACATCAAGAAAGTAGTGATATACACAGTTACGAGGTTCAGAAAACCTGTATAACTGTTTACAAACCTAACCTAACCTAACCACGAAGTTCGTTAGAGCCTAACATCAAGAAAGTAGTGATATACACAGTTACGAGGTTCAGAAAACCTGTATAACTGTTTACAAACCTAACCTAACCACGAAGTTCGTTAGAGCCTAACATCAAGAAAGTAGTAATATACACAGTTACGAGGTTCAGAAAACCTGTATAACTGTTTACAAACCTAACCTAACCACGAAGTTCGTTAGAGCCTAACATCAAGAAAGTAGTAATATACACAGTTACGAGGTTCAGAAAACCTGTATAACTGTTTACAAACCTAACCTAACCACGAAGTTCGTTAGAGCCTAACATCAAGAAAGTAGTAATATACACAGTTACAAGGTTCAGAAAACCTGTATAACTGTTTACAAACCTAACCTAACCACGAAGTTCGTTAGAGCCTAACATCAAGAAAGTAGTAATATAAACAGTTACGAGGTTCAGAAAACCTGTATAACTGTTTACAAACCTAACCTAACCACGAAGTTCGTTAGAGCCTAACATCAAGAAAGTAGTAATATACACAGTTACGAGGTTCAGAAAACCTGTATAACTGTTTACAAACCTAACCTAACCACGAAGTTCGTTAGAGCCTAACATCAAGAAAGTAGTGATATACACAGTTACGAGGTTCAGAAAACCTGTATAACTGTTTACAAACCTAACCTAACCTAACCACGAAGTTCGTTAGAGCCTAACATCAAGAAAGTAGTGATATACACAGTTACGAGGTTCAGAAAACCTGTATAACTGTTTACAAACCTAACCTAACCTAACATCAAGAAAGTAGTGATATACACAGTTATAAGGTTCAGAAAATCTGTATAACTGTTTACACACCTAACCTAACCTAACCACGAAGTCCGTTAGAACCTAACATCAAGAAAGTAGTGATATACACAGTTACGAGGTTCAGAAAACCTGTGCAACTGTTTACAAACCTAACCTAACCTAACCTAACCACGAAGTACGTTAGAACCGAACATCAAGAAAGTAGTTAAATACACAGTTACGAGATTCAGAAAACCTGTGCAACTGTTTACACACCTAACCTAACCTAACCACGAAGTCCGTTAGAACCTAACATCAAGAAAGTAGTGATATACACAGTTATAAGGTTCAGAAAATCTGTATAACTGTTTACACACCTAACCTAACCTAACCACGAAGTACGTTAGAGCCTAACATCAAGAAAGTAGTGATATACACAGTTACGAGGTTCAGAAAACCTGTGCAACTGTTTACAAACCTAACCAAACCTAACCTAACCACGAAGTACGTTAGAACCTAACATCAAGAAAGTAGTGATATACACAGTTACGAGGTTCAGAAAACCTGTGCAACTGTTTACAAACCTAACCTAACCTAACCTAACCACGAAGTACGTTAGAACCAAACATCAAGAAAGTAGTTAAATACACAGTTACGAGATTCAGAAAACCTGTGCAACTGTTTACACACCTAACCTAACCTAACCACGAAGTCCGTTAGAACCTAACATCAAGAAAGTAGTGATATACACAGTTATAAGGTTCAGAAAATCTGTGTAACTGTTTACACACCTAACCTAACCTAACCACGAAGTACGTTAGAACCTAACATCAAGAAAGTAGTGATATACACAGTTACGAGGTTCAGAAAACCTGTGCAACTGTTTACAAACCTAACCTAACCTAACCTAACCCAACCACGAAGTACGTTAGAGCCTAACATCAAGAAAGTAGTGATATACACAGTTACGAGGTTCAGAAAACCTGTGTAACTGTTTACAAACCTAACCTAACCTAACCTAACCTCAAGAAAGTAGTGATATACACAGTTACGAGGTTCAGAAAACCTGTGTAACTGTTTACAAACCTAACCTAACCTAACATCAAGAAAGTAGTGATATACACAGTTACGAGGTTCAGAAAACCTGTGTAACTGTTTACAAACCTAACCTAACCTAACCTAACCTCAAGAAAGTAGTGATATACACAGTTACGAGGTTCAGAAAACCTGTGTAACTGTTTACAAACCTAACCTAACCTAACATCAAGAAAGTAGTGATATACACAGTTACGAGGTTCAGAAAACCTGTGTAACTGTTTACAAACCTAACCTAACCTAACCTAACCTCAAGAAAGTAGTGATATACACAGTTACGAGGTTCAGAAAACCTGTGTAACTGTTTACAAACCTAACCTAACCTAACCTAACCTCAAGAAAGTAGTGATATACACAGTTACGAGGTTCAGAAAACCTGTGTAACTGTTTACAAACCTAACCTAACCTAACCACGAAGTACGTTAGAACCGAACATCAAGAAAGTAGTGATATACACAGTTACGAGGTTCAGAAAACCTGTGCAACTGTTTACAAACCTAACCTAACCTAACCTAACCCAACCACGAAGTACGTTAGAGCCTAACATCAAGAAAGTAGTGATATACACAGTTACGAGGTTCAGAAAACCTGTGTAACTGTTTACAAACCTAACCTAACCTAACATCAAGAAAGTAGTGATATACACAGATACGAGGTTCAGAAAACCTGTGTAACTGTTTACAAACCTAACCTAACCTAACATCAAGAAAGTAGTGATATACACAGTTACGAGGTTCAGAAAACCCGTGTAACTGTTTACAAACCTAACCTAACCTAACCTAACCTAACATCAAGAAAGTACTGATATACACAGTTACGAGGTTCAGAAAACCTGTGCAACTGTTTACAAACCTAACCTAACCTAGCATCAAGAAAGTAGTGATATACACAGTTACGAGGTTCAGAAAACATGTGTAACTGTTTACAAACATAACCTAACC